>CM039504.1:28984555-28995634 GCA_022432975.1 Begonia masoniana
AATTGGTCTCTAGCTTCTTAATTCGGTCCAAGAACTGTGGGTTTTCCGTAGTGTCAATCTGCTAGGCTGCCGATAGCCCATAAACGACCCTATCTAACTTCTGTATCCTCTGTCCTCCAAGGCATTGATACGCCTACATAGCCGGTTGCAATTAACTAGCATCTTGCTCAATGCGCCGGGCTACCCACGGTTAGCTTTCACGGGTGGTTTTTTTTTTTTTTTTTTTTTTTAATAAGGAGATTTGGTGAGACTGAATAGTTAGCGATTAACGAAAACGAATGACGAAACAAATAGAAATCAAAGGAAGGGCAAAATTGTAATTTGTCAAAGTAATTTATTAAATAACCTAAAAATCTCTTGCTCCCTTCATTTTCTCTCTTCCTAGCGAAAACAAGAGGGCCCGGGGTTCCTCTTCCACGGCGCTCCCTCGCGCCCTGTGTAGGCGACGAGTTCTCCTCCCGATCGATCCCGTTTGCAATTTCTTCCTCCAATAACTTATAGGTAAGATCTAACAGCTTTAGGACGTTAGTTTTCAGTTTAATAAAGTTATACGTTTAGGTTTACGATTAGGTTTTGTTAGAATTGGAGTTAGGGTTCGAAATGACTAGGTTATCGGTTCGTTTATGGATATAAAAGGAGTATTAAACGTTAGTGGGCGAAGTTAAACGAATTTGTGAGAAATGTAAATTTAATGAATTTTGGGTTTTTTTTTTTGGAAAAAGCTCGTTATTGGATGTTCGTAGAATCGAGCGCGGAATAGGTTGTTTTTCAAAGGCCTCGAATTAATTAAGTTATCGCTTTGAAGAATTTCCTTTAGTTAAGGATTTCATTAATTTGGACATTACGGTTCAAACTCATTTTAATGATAATTAGTTGTGAATTGCCCGAGGGCACACACTCGTGGACGGAGCTGAGCTGCTTTGGACACGAGGTAAGTTCTCGTGATCTTCTCTGGCCGATTGGCCTACACGTACGTCGAGGTCGTCACGAGGAATTTTGGAGATGTATAAGTTTAAATTATTTTGGTTGGGTAGTTAGGATTAGTTTTGATAGGTTATGGTTTTTAATTGCTTTATAGTCTTGATGGTACGCTCTGCTGAGTGTTTAAATTGTTAATTACTGTTCACGAATCATGGTTTTGAATTGTGCATAGAAAATGAACTTCCACACAATGTTTAAAGTACATGCAAGAAATGATGACCTGCGGTATATAGTTTAATGACCCTACGGTATACAGTTTAATGGACCCTTCGGTATACAGTTTATAGGTCACGCGAGATGGGCTCAGGCACGGCTGTACGTGTTGTAAGCGTGTACCCCCCTCCTCTAGCTGGAAAGAGTAGTCCGCCCGCTGGATGTGCTCTCTCCGGTTAGTGGGCTGAGATCTCGGTGACACCCACAGAGCAAAGCAGAGCAAAGCAAAGCAAAGTAAAGAAAACAATGCATTAGTTATAAGTCATATGCATAGCATGCATTTACATTTACTAGAGCTTACTGAGATTTTTATCTCATAGTGTATTCGTATGGTGTAGGTGACATTGAGCCAGGTGAGGGACGACGTTCCTCCTCCTGATGTATGATGCAGTTGACGGAGAATGGCCCGTGGGAGTGTGCTGAGCAGTCGGTGCGTTTTGACCCATGGGGATGAGTAAGTATTTTGTGGATTTAATGGATAATACGAATGTATAGACGAACAATTTAGGGTGTCTGGTTCTGTATAGCTGATAGGTTTATATTGTGATGTTTTGAAATGTTTTGTTTTAAACTGTTAATTAAACGTTGTGGGAAGGTTTGATGGTTTAGGATGGTTACAGATATGCTCGGCTTTTAGAGCTATCCACGCAGTTGGATTTCGCAAAGTCCGCTGTAAGTTGGTCAAGTTTTAAGCTATAAGTTGATGGTTGTTATTGTTGATAAATGGTGTTAAGTATATGAGGTTTGCTCTCTGGAATCGGATTCCAAAGAGTGTTGATTTAGTGTCTGCTCTCTGGAATTCCAGAGAGTATTTTATATAGAAGCAAAGGCAACTGGGCGTGAGGCGTCTAGCGATCGTGCGCTCCCAATGCAGCGATCGGGCGCTGCGATCGCTGTAGCACGTAGCGACTAATCGCTGCATATTGCAACGATCGGGCGCTGCGATTGTTGCAGCGCGCAGTGACTGATCGCTGCGCATTGCAGCGATCGAGCGCTGCTCATTCCATCGGCAGAATGTCAATTCTGCCCTCCCATTTGTTTAATTGAAATTGGTTTTAATTTAATAGTTTTTAATTGTTTTAAATGTTTTAAAAAGTTAGATTTAAATTCCGATTTCGATTCTGGTTTCGATTTCGGTTTAGGTTCCGCCTAGAGTTTATTTAAAGTAATTATTGGAAAAAAAAATAGTACGGATAATTAGGTACAGTATTAGGGTCGTGACAATTATGGTATCAAGAGCCCCCGGGTTTTAAAATCGGTTCTGTAGACTGTTCGACTGCACAGCCACTACGCGGACATCCTTCATCAACTGTATGTATTTTACTGCTTTATTTTATTTTGTTTCTTAGGATTATTTGTTTTATCTTTTATAGGAGTTATAGAAAATGGTTCGAGGTAGAGACGCCCGAGACGATGCCTTGGATAGGCTAACTGATTTGCTGGACCGTCAGTCTCAGCACATGGACCGGCAGGCACAACAAATGGAGAGCTTAGTGAACCGAGAGAACCAAAGGGTCCAAGATTTGGTAGTGCCTAATAATCAAGGTATGCAGAAGCTTCAAAGCCTACGGCTTCCAGTATTTGACGGCCGCTCATCGGATCCGACTGTTGCAAAAGAGTGGATCCGCACTATGGAGGATATGCTAGAGTATGCGAAGGTGGAAATGGGAAGAAGGTTGCTTTTGTCGCCTTTCACTTGGCATTGGATGCCCGTTTTTGGTGGGATTCGATTAAAGCTACAACAGACGTGACGATTATGACGTGGGATCAGTTTAAGGCCATATTCTTTGATAAGTATTTCAGCCGCACTATGAGGGTGGCTAAGAGGAACGAGTTTACGCAGCTGAAACAGACCGGGTCAGTTGCAGAGTATAACGGAAGTTCGAGGCTTTATCACGATTTGCCCCGCGTCTTGTCAGTGATAACGAGGAGAAGGTGCACCACTTTATGGAGGGACTTAATCCGGAGATTCGGATGCACGTAGTTGTCTCAGGTATTATTGATGCGCCATATTCGGATATTACAGCCAGAGCTCTGGATATTGAGGCTGCCAGAGCTACTTGTGTTAGATCGAGGGAGCCAGCTAAGGGCTTCTTTCGTGAGATCCGACCTCAGTCACAGAACCGAGGCTGGCAGCCGAGTGCACAGCCACAGCAACAACAACAAAGAGACGTTAAAAGGCCTCTAGAGGGAGGCAACGATCGAGGGAAAGGCAAGCAGGTACAAGGAGCTTCTCAGTTACCTCTTTGCCCCTAAATGCCTGAGGGAGCACAGGGACAGTGCAGAGTAGGCACGAACGTGTGCTATTGGTGTGGAGAACCAGGCCATTTTGTTAAAGACTGCCCGAATCAGGGTCGAGATCAGTCAAGCAGAGATCAACATGGCAGAGATCAAAGGAAAGTTGTATCGAGAGTGTTTGCATTCATCGAGCCTGACAACGCCGACGATGGGGCCCAGCCTTCTACAATTGCAGGTATTATTTTAATTACCTATACAACGATATGCATATGATAGATAAAATATTTAGATCTGAAATTAGTAGGGAAGAGAATAATAGGTGAGTAAGAAGAATTACTAGGCGAACCTCGAAGAGAAGATAGTAGGATACACATATAACAATAAACGCCATACAGAAATATAATTATACATTAGTAGATTAGTTCGATTAATCAACGGAGTTTGCGCACCTAAGGTTTAGTAACAATTAGAGGAATACACCCTATGAAATATGGTTTTAAGTAGGTAGGGATTATGTCTAATTGACAACCCCCTTGGAGTATTAAAATACGACAAATCAAGAAGGATGAAGGTTAGATATAAACCTATTAAGGAATACCTAGATTGTTATAATACCTGAAAAGGTTAGATATAAACCCATTAAGGAATACCTAGATTGTTATAATACCTGAAGTGTGTTTAAATAGATCAAGTACCGTAGAACTCGTATATTGAGGATTCGTATGAAGCTAAGAATATCTAGATTAGAATAGTTGGAACCTGACTGGAAGAAGCGAACAAAAATAGATTAGTCGATGACCTCAAGTATCCTTGAGGAATTTAGTGAAGGTGAAGTAGATCGTTGGAATAAATGAGAGCTTAGATTGGCGTTTAAAGGTTCGATTTATAGAATAAGGAGAGTGATAATTATCACCGAAACCATCTAAGTAAGCTTAGAAGTGAGATTAAGTTAGTAAATTTCTAGTGATCGACTCGTGTGTGGCAAGTCGAGACCAAGTAGTGCATAAACGGTTTAAGTTAGAATGACTAGTTAGAGCACATCAATGAGGAGATTTAGAGATTTGGATTCTAGTGGAGAGTGTTATTAGGACCCGCGAGGTGCCCGAGGATATGTGCATTTTATAGTCAACCCAAATGACGTCAGCAAGTGGATTGTATTTCGAGGATTCTACACAAGGGACAATTTTAGGAGAGACCAATTGATAAATTAGTGAGTTTAACGCTTTGGCGACTAAATTTAGACTAATGCGTGCTCAGGCTATCAGGTGACAGATACACAGTTAGAGGTCGTTAGTTAAGACTTAGAGATTGGTAAGATTGATGCGTAAACTGAAAATGAAGACTATGATTAGGAAGTTAATGTAGAAACTCGGTTGGTGTGTATCCCGATTGTGGGTAGGATCGAGGGAATTGCGTTGAGGTATGGGTTAAAGCCCAGAAATTGGATGAAATTGTAGGCATTCAATTTGACTGGCGTTAGAAAGCTTGTGTATAGTTCTGACCTAAAGGGACAGAGGAAGAAAGACGTCGATAAAGAGTGAGTTTTGAAGTTAGTATTTTTAAGAAATTTTAATCTGTGAATGATTAAGTGAAAGTTGAAAGTTGTTACATGTGCATGAAGTAAGATGACAAATATGTTATCGGGTTAATTGATGGAGATTTGAGAGTTTGGATTATGCTTAGTACGTGAAAGATGACGGGTTCGATCAAATCGAAAGTAGTAAATACAAATTAAGGCCAATGTTGGAGAATATAGTAAGATGTTGGTTGAGAACCACGATGAATGACCGTAAGTACAGATGATAATTGAAGCATAAGGCCGCTTGACATGAAACATTAACATCAAAGGCTATAAGTTAGGACAAATTTTGAGGACAAAATTCTAAATAAGGTGGGTGGAATGTAATACCCGGCTTTTCGGGATATTAATATTTTAATATAAGTGACATTTTGTAAATATGTCAAATCGAACCCGTTTTGCGAACAGAAGGTTTCGTTAGGATCTTAATTATTAATATGGATTTTAAGAAATTTACGAGAATTTTCGGAGCAGTAACGCTTAATTCCGAGTAATTATGTTTCTCGTAATATAAAGGACATTTTAGTAAAATAGTAAATGTGGTCCGATTTGCGAATGAAAAGTTTTATTGGGACCCTAATAATAAGTTGGATTTATTGGTGAAATAATGAGATTTGGTGAGACTGAATAGTTAGCCGATTAACGAAACGAATGACGAAACAAATATAAAATCAAAGGAAGGGCAAAATAGTAATTTGTAAAAGTAATTTATTAAATAACCTAAAAATCTCTTTCTCCCTCATTTTCTCTCTTCCTCGCGAAAACCAGAGGGCTCTGGTTTCCCTCTTCCGCGGCGATCCCTCGCGCCGGCGACGAGCTCTCCTCCGATCGATCCCCGTTCTTCACGTTTCTTCCTCCAATCAACGTTTTAGGTAAGATTCTACAGCTTTCGGACGTTAGTTTTCAGTTTTAATAAAGTTATACGTTTAGGTTTTACGATTAGGGTTTTGTTAGAATTGTGATTTAAGGTTTGAAATTGATAGGTTTATCGAGTTTATGGATATAAAGGACGTATTAACGTTATTGGACGAAGTTAAACTAATTTGTGAGAAATGTTAAATTATTGAATTTTGGGTTTTTTGGAAAAGCTCGTTATTGGATGTTTCGTAGAATCGAGCGCGAATAGGTTGTTCAAATGCCTCGATTAATTAAGTTATAGCTTTGGAATAATTTCCTTAGTTAAGGATTTTATTAATTTGGACATTAACGGTTCAAACTCATTTTAATGATAATTGTTGTGAATTGCCCTAGGTGCACAACGCTCGTGGACGGAGCTGAGCTGCTTTGGACACGAGGTAAGTTCTCGTGATCTTCTCTGGCCGATTGGCCTACACCGTACGTCGAGGTCGTTTCGAGGAATTTTGGAGATGTATAAGTTTAAATTGTTTTGGTTGGGTAGTTATGATTAGTTTTGTATAGGTTATGCTTTTAATCCCTTTATAGTCTTGATGGTACGTATGCTGAGTGTTTAAATTCTGTTATTAACTGTTCACGCATCATGGTTTTGAATTGTTCATAGAAAATGAACTTCCACACAATGTTTTAAAGTAAATGCAAAGAAATGATGACCCTACGGTATATAGTTTAAATGACCCTACGGTATACAGTTTAGATGACCCTTCGGTATACAGTTTATAGGTCACGCGAGATGGGGCTCAGGCACGGCTGTACGTGTTGTAAGCGTGTACCCCCCTCCTCTAGCTGGAAAGAGTAGTCCGCCCGCTGGATGTGCTCTCTCCGGTTAGTGGGCTGAGATCTCGGTGACACCCACAGAGCAAAGCAAAGCAAAGCAAAGCAAAGCAAAGTAAAGCAAAGTAAAGAAAACAATGCATTATTTATAAAGTTATATGCATAGCATGCATTTACATTTACTAGAGCTTACTGAGATTTTTATCTCATAGTGTATTCGTATGGTGTAGGTGACATTGAGCCAGGTGAGGACGACATTCCTCCTCCTGATGTATGATGCAGTTGACGGAGAATGGCCCGTGGGAGTGTGCTGAGCAGTCGGTGCGTTTTGACCCGTGGGGATGAGTAAGTATTTTATGGATTTAATGGATAATACGAATGTATAGACGAACAATTTAGGGAGTCTGGTTCTGTATAGCTGATAGGTTTATATTGTGATGTTTTGAAATGTTTTGGTTTAAACTGTTAATTAAACGTTGTGGGAAGGTTTTGATGGTTTTAGGATGGTTAAGGATATGCTCGGCTTTTAGAGCTATCCACGCAGTTGGATTTCGCAAAGTCCGCTGTGAGTTGGTCGAGTTTAAGCTATAAGTTGATGGTTGTTATTGTTGATAAATGGTGTTAAGTATATGAGGTTTGCTCTCTGGAATCGGATTCCAGAGAGTGTTGATTTAGTGTCTGCTCTCTGGAATTCCAGAGAGCATTTTATATAGAAGCCAAAGGCAACTGGGCGTGAGGCGTGTAGCGATCGTGCGCTGCCAATGCAGCGATTCTGGTAGATTTAAATTAATTATTGGAAAAAAAAATAGTACGGGTATTTAGGTACAGTATTAGGGTCGTGACAGCTAGTCAAAGTCCTATGGCGGAACCACGAGGTTGAAGAAGCGACTTGGGAGCGACAACAAGATATGATGATTAAGTATCCCGAGTTGTATGTATAGTAGAATTTGAGGACAAAATTTAAATAAGGTGGATGGATTGTAATACCCGACTGTACGGAATACTAATATTTTAATGTAAATGGTATTTTTGTAAATATGTCGAATCAAGTCAGTTTTGTAAAAAGAAAGCGTCATTATGATCCTAATAATTAATATGGATTTTAGAAAAATTTCGAGAATTTTAGGAGTCGTAACGCTAATTTTACGAGAATTACGTTTATCGTAATATAAAGGATACTTTGTAAAATAGTAAACGAGATCCGAATTGTGAACGGACAGTTTTTAATTGAACCCTAGTAATAAGTAGGATTTATTGGTAAATTAAGGAAATTTGGAGAAGCCGAATCGTTAGACAATTAACGAAACGAAGGACGAAACAAATAGAAAATCAAAGGAATGGCGATATGGTAATTTGACAAGCCAAAATTATATTAAAAATCTTAATTCCTCTTCTTCTCCAGCAAACCACGACCATTTCTCCCTCCCCTGCAATTCTCCCCTCTCCATGCGGCGATCCCTCCTCAACGTCGGCGATTGCTCTCCGATTAACCTCTGGTTCTTCGTGTTTTCTCCTCCATTCACGGTTCTAAGTAAGTCTCTAAACTTTCCCGGCTTCAGTTCTTAGTTTTGCGGAGTTAAAAACGATTATGGTTCGTTTAGGGTTTTTGTGAAAAACACGATTATGGTTAGAAATCAGTAGCGTTATCGTAGTTATGAATATAATGGACGTATTAAACGTTAATGGATGAAGTTTAGAGTGTATGCAGTGTTCAGGTCGGAAAATCGGATTTTGAGGTTGAGAATCTCCATTAATGGAGTTTTGTAATTTCGCGAGCGTGAATTGCTCGATAAAACGCTTCAATGAATCAAATTAGGGCTTTAGGAAATTTCCTTAGTTAAGGTTTCGTTAAATTTGGACGTTTAATAGTTTAACCTCGTTTTAAAGACAAAATTGCGAATTTGCTTAGGTAACTGACGCTCGTGGAAGGAGCTCGAAGTTCAACGCGCACGAGGTAAGTTCTCGTGACTTACTCTACCCGATAGGCCTACACCGTACGTCGAAGTTGTCTCGAGGAGTTTTGGTGACGTGTTTGTTTAAATTGTCTTGGTTGGGTAGATTAGGTTCAGTTGTTTATAGGTTGACTGTTTGATGGTATTTGTTGAGTTTTAATGGTATACTCTTTATGTTTATGTTTATATTGAACTGCTCATGAATCATGGTTTTAAAAATGTCATGAAAATGAATTTACGCACGGATTTCATGAAAAGAACATTCATTGTAAAGGCAAGTAATGTATCACAGTAAACAACCATGACATGGGGTTATCGGGGATGAGGTTCAAACCTCGCGTTCCGTGGTGAGCGGGTTTTCCTCCCTTCAGATGGTGTGGGCTGTCTAACCACGAGACGTGCCCAATCCATCTGTCGAACGTTTCCGATAACCATAGACTGACACGTACTGATATATGCATTGACATGGACGGTTTTCATAGCATTGAGCATACATGACCATGCATTAGCATTTACGTAGAGCTTACTGAGATTTTATCTCATAGGTATCTTTATGGTGTAGGTGACATAGATCCAGGTGAGGAGGAATTCCCTCTACCAGACGATCGTACAGATTGAAGGAGGATGCCCTGTGGGAGTGCGCTAGGCAGTCAGTGCGTTTTGACCCGTGGGGAATCATGTAAAGGTATTTTGGGACACGGTAGTTAGATAGTAGGAAAATTGTATAGTTAGAACATTTTAGTTTGTTTGGTTCTGATTAGTTGATAGGTTTACGTTCTGAAGTTTTTAAACGTTTTAGAAACTTGTTTTGTAAAATGTTTGATAATAGGGATACGTTCGGTTTTTAAACATATCCATGCAGTTCGTTTTCATGAAAATATATTTCGTTCTAAACGTGTTTCAAGTCGGTTTAAATGAGGCTATGGAGGAGATATGAGTATTTGGGGTTTTATGTTAAATTGTATTTTGAAAAAGTATGAAGAGTGTGATGAAATGGTGAAGGGAGTGTTAGGTGTTTGTAGGTATATCGTGCAAGAGAGGAAAGAAAAGAAAGAAGAAGAAGAAAAAAAAAAGAAAGGAAAGGTGGGGGGAAGGCAAAGCGCCTGGCGATCAATCTCCAGGAGTGGCGATCGGCCACCAGGGTGATCGCCACGCTCTGGAATTTTTCCAGAGCGTGTGGCCATCGATCACCCAAATGGGGCGATCGATCGCCTGGTGAACGATCGCGAGGAGATCGATCGCCTGGCAAACTGTAACGCCCCGAGTTATCTGAACCCGGTTTGTCACACAAACTCTGTACATGACTAAAATTTCTACCATATTTTTTTTTTTTAATAAACTTGCAGCGGAAATCATTTGAACAAACTGAAAGCTAAACAAAATCATAAAAAGTGTTTGGATGATCGGGCGAAATGTTAGAAATATTCGTCCAAGAGAAAATAAGAGTTAAATCACGAATTTCTTTAAAAGTGGCGAAGGTCAAACATATCTGCCGCTGAACCGAGTCAACGGAAGAGGCTGAAAACAAAAAACGGAAGACATCATCCGGTCACAAAGCGACAAAATATTCTCTACACCTTCCGATGGTTTTACTCACGACAACCACCGTTCGTTAAACGACAAAAGACTCCCTACATCATCCGGTGAATTTACACACGACATCCACCGGTGACTAACGACAAAAACTCCCTACATCATCCGGTGGACATTTACCACACGACATCCACCGGTGACAACGACACAAAACTCCATACGTCATCCGGTGAATTACACACGACATTCACCGGTGACTAACGACAAAAAAAACTCCCTACATCATCGGTGAATTTACACACGACATCCACCGGTGACTAACGACATAAAATTCTCCTACATCTGCCGATGAGTTTACTGAGACAACATCCGATAGACTTAAACTACACCTTCCAGACTGAAGCATGCATTCTGCCGATGAGTTTATGAGACACATCGAGGGCTGTTCGAAGACATCTTCCGAGGACAATAAACTACTTTGCCGTAGACATCATCCCACCGGAGAAACAAGAGTACATTTCAAATACTCTCACTATACATACCATCAACAACAATTACAGAAGGACTTTGCTTACTTTTCCAAGACCCTTCAGAAACAACTCAAAACCATCACATTAATCAAACCAATAAAAATAACATTTTAAAACCGACATATCACCGTTATCAGAAAAATCTCAAACGTGTGCAATTACGAACCCACTACTGTTGTGGGAACTTAACAGTTCTAAATAAAACACTGTCAACAAAACCTTCTCACCAACAGACATCAATTAAATCGGCCTCATCGTTCACCAGATACGAGCATGAGTGGGCTCCGCCAACCACATCTAACCATTGTGCAATACAGGAACATTCAACTGCGTATCCTCACACCACAGCACAAAAATCTGTATT
>CM039504.1:28995734-29009736 GCA_022432975.1 Begonia masoniana
GCATATGATCTAAAGAGGTCGCCAATATGTTGAAACCTGTTTAGTTTGTCAACAGGTTAAGGCAAAACACCAGAGGTTGGCCGGAACACTATAGCCACTGTAACAACCGACAACTTCAACCAGGTGACTTCTTAACTGTATTAACAGTCATGATTATTCAATCTTCACGATTTAGAATTTTATGCCAAGCTTAATTAATTACGTGTGGATTTAAACTAGGTTGAGTGGCAAAATTGTAATAATGGAGGATTGAGACCAGTATTTAAAGAAAATGGAAAGGATTCAAACTCCAATTAAACCTCACTGTAGCCGTCATTACTCTCGGCGATTTTCTCTCCCGAGCTCTCGCCCTCTGTCAACTAGAAATCTCTCCTTCGACAATCAGTTTCCTTGCTTACCTCTCGGCTACCTTGTGCTCGAGGTACGAGTTCGGCAATGTAGCTATCTGTTAGTTGTTAAGCTCTGTTTTCAGCTATGTGTTGAAGTTTTGGATTCTTCAATGGCCGAGTAATAATAAGGACATTTTAAAACCCGAGATTAGTAATGTCATTCCGAATCGATTCTGGACACTTAAAATAACCAATCCTGATTAATCGAAGTTGAATCTAGCTGTTATGGTTTTAGATTTCAGACTGTGCACAGAGAAATTAGACTAAGGGATTCGGGAATAATTTAAGCTATTAGACTCTAGGGTGTCTAGTGATTAGGACTATTAGGATTTTATTTTAACTACTGCAATGTAAATGTTTTAGGTGAAGAAGTCTGAAGAAAAGGAGCTCAAGTTGCTAAGGAAACCAGGTAAGTGAATATGTAAGATTCCCGGCCAATAGGGCCCTACATCACAAGGATGCTAGGTAGAAACTGATACGATAATTAGAAGTTATTTAAGCTACTGCCTGTTACTTATGTTGATGTTTGACTAATGATATGATTTCATGACGGATGAATTCACTATTCTGTAGCTTGATGAATTAAGAGTTCCCATGTCCATGCATCATGAATGTTTTTATGCATATGAAAATGTTTTTAAGAGCATGTTTTCCTCATGACCAAGATAATGATGTAAAACTTATGCAACATGAATTAAGTGAGGGTTAGGGGCGGTTTGACGTATGTCACTGTCCAAAAGGAAGGACCATGATTACGACCCGCAAGGGACTATGTACACTCTCACTGTCAACCCCCTTTACCGGCACAAATCCTCTCTTAATCCACACAACATGAACGAGGAATATGATTGATGAATATGAATGATGAATATTTATGATGAGCATGAATGATGATTATGAACGATGATTATGAACGATGAATACGAATGATGAATAAGAATGGAGATTTTGTGTATGAATACGAACAAGAAAAGATTTATGAGCATTTGTTTCTCAAAATGAGCATTCGTGTATACTTGTTAGTATTGCATTCCTTACTAAGCATTAGGCTTATAGTTTAAACCTTGTGATGTAGGTGAAGATTTAGCAGGTGAGGATTCCAAATTCTGTGATGATGTCTAAGGCCGGTTGCAGGATGGTGCTCAGGGTGGAAGTCTGTGACTGGCAGGCAAATATGACTCGTAGTTAAGCTCATAAAGTGTCAGTAAGATTTATGATAAACTGATGTTCAAAAAAAATGAGATTTTCTTTTGAATACTGGATTTTATGATTGTCTGGTTTAATTACTGAGTTTGTGAATGTCTATAAGGATATAGAACGTGTTATCTAGCTAAGTCTTCCGCCATAAGAATTCTGGATGAGTTTCTGTCTTTTATCTATAAGAGTGATGAGTCATCGAAATTTGGAGTCTGTATATATTTGCATTCCCCGATAGATGTCAAGCTATCGGAATATGTTAAGTGTTGCATCCACCGGTAGATGAAGTGTATTTAAGTTACCGGATGATGTAAATGTTATTTCGTCGTCCAGTGACCGGTAGATGTAGAGTGTTTAAGCTATCGGATGATGAGAGTGCTATTTTGTCATCTAGTGACCGGCAGATGAAGTGTATTTAAGTTACCAGATGATGTAAATGTTATTTCGTCGTCTAGTGACCGGTAGATGTAGAGTGTTTAAGCTATCGGATGATGAGAGTGCTATTTTGTCATCTAGTGACCGGCAGGTGACGTGTATTTAGGTTACCGGATGATGTAAATCTTATTTCGTCGTCCAGCGACTGGTAGATGTAGTGTGTTTAAGCTATCGGAAGATGCAAGTATAGTTTTGTCGTCTAGTTACCGGATGATGTGTGTAATTCCCTGTCGTTTAGTGCTCGAGTAACGTTTTAACTGGTCACGCGATGCGCACATGACCACCGGTCGATGTAGCTTAAAGTTGTGGACATCTGGCGATAGATGTTCGAGACCGAGCGACGTCTTTTGGACACGTGTAAGGTCCGTGACCACCGGTAGATGCCTTTCACTAGATGGGGTGAGATGTGTCGCGTGGTGGGCACATGACCGTCGGTTGATGTGAGTTTTCTTTCCATCGGTAGATGCAGTTCAAGAGATATCTTTTTTTTAAAAAAAAATAATAATAACATGAATAATGAATAAAGTGTAGAAAGTAAGACCAAGATGATTCAGAGGTTAAATTATGAATTAGGTGGCGACTCCAATTGGGGTCGTTACAGCCACTGTCGATTCCAGAGTGGAAATGGGAGCAGATCTCCATGGATTTTATTGTGGGGCTCCCGAGGATGACGAAGGGCCATGATGGCATCTGGATGATCGTGGACCGATTGACAAAGTCGGCCCACTTCTTATCTGTAAAGATGGCATCTTCTATGGATCAGCTCGCCGAGCTTTATGTGCAGGAGGTGGTTAGACTGCATGGAGTGCCAGTTTCTATTGTCTCAGACAGAGATCCGAGATTCACTTCTAAGTTCTGGAAGAGTCTGCACAAAGCTATGGGGACTCAGCTGAATTTCAGCACAGCCTTTCATTCTCAGACTGATGGTCAGACAGAGAAGACAAATCAGATTCTGGAGGATATGCTCAGAGATTGTGTGTTGGAATTTCAGGGCTTGTGGAGCAGATATTTGCCACTAGTAGAGTTCTCTTACAACAACAGCTTCCAAGCTACCATTGGTATGGCTCCATATGAAGATTTGTATGGTCGAAAGTGTAGATCTCCGTTATATTGGACGAGGTTGGTGAAGCCAGTATCGTTGGTCCTGAGATTCTACAGCAAACGGCAGAGAAGATTGCCGTTATCCGACAGCGTATCGAGGTAGCTCAGAGTCGACAGAAGAGCTATGCTAACACAAGACGGAGAGAACTTGAATTCGAAGAGGGCGATGAGGTTTATCTGAAGGTTTCTCCGTTTAAAGGTGTTATGAGATTCGGAAGGAAGGGCAAGCTAAACCCTCGATATGTGGGGCCCTTTCCTATTTTGAAGAAGGTTGGGAGGATGGCGTATCGACTACAGCTTCCGGCTTCAATGGAAGGCATTCACAATGTATTTCATGTGTCTATGCTTCGAAAATGTTTGCGCGATCCATCGCATATTGTGGAGGCGAGAGACATCGAGGTACAGCCTACTCTGACGTATGTGGAGAAGCCGGTACGTATTTTGGAGTCTTCTATCAAGGTTTTGCGTAATAAGGAAATTCCGCTAGTGTAATACCGGCTTTTCGAGATATTAATATTTTAATATAAGTGGCATTTTTGTAAATATGTCAATCGAACCCATTTCGTGAACAGAAGGTTTCGTTCCGATCCTAATTATTAATATGGATTTTAAGAAATTTACGAGAATTTCTGGAGCAGTAACGCTTAATTCCGAGTAATTATGTTTCTCGTAATATAAAGGACATTTTAGTAAAAGAAGTAAATGTGGTCCGATTTGCGAACGAACAGTTTTATTGGGACCCTAATAATAAGTTGGATTTATTGGTGAAATAAGGAGATTTGGTGAGACTGAATAGTTAGCCGATTAACGAAACGAATGACGAAACAAATATAAAATCAAAGGAAGGGCAAAATTGTAATTTGTCAAAGTAATTTATTAAATAACCTAAAATCTCTTTCTCCCTCATTTTCTCTCTTCCTCGCGAAAACCAGAGGGCCCTGGTTTCCCTCTTCCACGGCGATCCCTCGCGCCGGCGACGAGTTCTCCTCCGATCGATCCCCGTTCTTCACATTTCTTCCTCCAATCAACGTTCTAGGTAAGATTCTACAGCTTTCGGACGTTAGTTTTCAGTTTTAATAAAGTTATACGTTTAGGTTTTACGATTAGGGTTTTGTTAGAATTGTGATTTAAGGTTCGAAATTGATAGGTTTATCGAGTTTATGGATATAAAGGACGTATTAAACGTTATTGGACGAAGTTAAACTAATTTGTGAGAAATGTTAAATTTAATGAATTTGGGTTTTTTTGGAAAAAGCTCGTTATTGGATGTTTCGTAGAATCGAGCGCGAATAGGTTGTTCAAATGCCTCGATTAATTAAGTTATAGCTTTGGAAGAATTTCCTTAGTTAAGGATTTCATTAATTTGGACATTAACGGTTTCAAACTCATTTTAATGATAATTGTTGTGAATTGCCCTAGGTGCACAACACTCGTGGACGGAGCTGAGCTGCTTTGGACACGAGGTAAGTTCTCGTGATCTTCTCTGGCCGATTGGCCTACACCGTACGTCGAGGTCGTCACGAGGAATTTTGGAGATGTATAAGTTTAAATTATTTTGGTTGGGTAGTTAGGATTAGTTTTGTATAGGTTATGTTTTTAATTGCTTTATAGTCTTGATGGTACGTATGCTGAGTGTTTAAATTCTGTTATTAACTGTTCACGAATCATGGTTTTGAATTGTGCATAGAAAATGAACTTCCACACAATGTTTTAAAGTAAATGCAAAGAAATGATGACCCTGCGGTATATAGTTTAAATGACCCTACGGTATACAGTTTAAATGACCCTTCGGTATACAGTTTATAGGTCACGCGAGATGGGGCTCAGGCACGGCTGTACGTGTTGTAAGCGTGTACCCCCCTCCTCTAGCTGGAAAGAGTAGTCCGCCCGCTGGATGTGCTCTCTCCGGTTAGTGGGCTGAGATCTCGGTGACACCCACAGAGCAAAGCAGAGCAAAGCAAAGCAAAGTAAAGAAAACAATGCATTATTTATAAAGTCATATGCATAGCATGCATTTACATTTACTAGAGCTTACTGAGATTTTTATCTCATAGTGTATTCGTATGGTGTAGGTGACATTGAGCCAGGTGAGGACGACGTTCCTCCTCCTGATGTATGATGCAGTTGACGGAGAATGGCCCGTGGGAGTGTGCTGAGCAGTCGGTGCGTTTTGACCCATGGGGATGAGTAAGTATTTTGTGGATTTAATGGATAATACGAATGTATAGACGAACAATTTAGGGTGTCTGGTTCTGTATAGCTGATAGGTTTATATTGTGATGTTTTGAAATGTTTTGGTTTAAACTGTTAATTAAACGTTGTGGGAAGGTTTTGATGGTTTTAGGATGGTTACAGATATGCTCGGCTTTTAGAGCTATCCACGCAGTTGGATTTCGCAAAGTCCGCTGTAAGTTGGTCAAGTTTAAGCTATAAGTTGATGGTTGTTATTGTTGATAAATGGTGTTAAGTATATGAGGTTTGCTCTCTGGAATCGGATTCCAAAGAGTGTTGATTTAGTGTCTGCTCTCTGGAATTCCAGAGAGTATTTTATATAGAAGCAAAGGCAACTGGGCGTGAGGCGTCTAGCGATCGTGCGCTCCCAATGCAGCGATCGGGCGCTGCGATCGCTGTAGCACGTAGCGACTAATCGCTGCATATTGCAACGATCGGGCGCTGCGATTGTTGCAGCGCGCAGTGACTGATCGCTGCGCATTGCAGCGATCGAGCGCTGCTCATTCCATCGGCAGAATGTCAATTCTGCCCTCCCATTTGTTTTAATTGAAATTGGTTTTAATTTAATAGTTTTTAATTGTTTTAAATGTTTTAAAAAGTTAGATTTAAATTCCGATTTCGATTCTGGTTTCGATTTCGGTTTAGGTTCCGCCTAGAGTTTATTTAAAGTAATTATTGGAAAAAAAAATAGTACGGATAATTAGGTACAGTATTAGGGTCGTGACAATTATGGTATCAGAGCCCCCGGGTTTTAAAATCGGTTCTGTAGACTGTTCGACTGCACAGCCACTACGCGGACATCCTTCATCAACTGTATGTATTTTTACTGCTTTATTTTATTTTGTTTCTTAGGATTATTTGTTTTATCTTTTATAGGAGTTATAGAAAATGGTTCGAGGTAGAGACGCCCGAGACGATGCCTTGGATAGGCTAACTGATTTGCTGGACCGTCAGTCTCAGCACATGGACCGGCAGGCACAACAAATGGAGAGCTTAGTGAACCGAGAGAACCAAAGGGTCCAAGATTTGGTAGTGCCTAATAATCAAGGTATGCAGAAGCTTCAAAGCCTACGGCTTCCAGTATTTGACGGCCGCTCATCGGATCCGACTGTTGCAAAAGAGTGGATCCGCACTATGGAGGATATGCTAGAGTATGCGAAGGTGGAAAATGGGAAGAAGGTTGCTTTTGTCGCCTTTCACTTGGCATTGGATGCCCGTTTTTGGTGGGATTCGATTAAAGCTACAACAGACGTGACGATTATGACGTGGGATCAGTTTAAGGCCATATTCTTTGATAAGTATTTCAGCCGCACTATGAGGGTGGCTAAGAGGAACGAGTTTACGCAGCTGAAACAGACCGGGTCAGTTGCAGAGTATATACGGAAGTTCGAGGCTTTATCACGATTTGCCCCGCGTCTTGTCAGTGATAACGAGGAGAAGGTGCACCACTTTATGGAGGGACTTAATCCGGAGATTCGGATGCACGTAGTTGTCTCAGGTATTATTGATGCGCCATATTCGGATATTACAGCCAGAGCTCTGGATATTGAGGCTGCCAGAGCTACTTGTGTTAGATCGAGGGAGCCAGCTAAGGGCTTCTTTCGTGAGATCCGACCTCAGTCACAGAACCGAGGCTGGCAGCCGAGTGCACAGCCACAGCAACAACAACAAAGAGACGTTAAAAGGCCTCTAGAGGGAGGCAACGATCGAGGGAAAGGCAAGCAGGTACAAGGAGCTTCTCAGTTACCTCTTTGCCCTAAATGCCTGAGGGAGCACAGGGACAGTGCAGAGTAGGCACGAACGTGTGCTATTGGTGTGGAGAACCAGGCCATTTTGTTAAAGACTGCCCGAATCAGGGTCGAGATCAGTCAAGCAGAGATCAACATGGCAGAGATCAAAGGAAAGTTGTATCGAGAGTGTTTGCATTCATCGAGCCTGACAACGCCGACGATGGGGCCCAGCCTTCTACAATTGCAGGTATTATTTTAATTACCTATACAACGATATGCATATGATAGATAAAATATTTAGATCTGAAATTAGTAGGGAAGAGAATAATAGGTGAGTAAGAAGAATTACTAGGCGAACCTCGAAGAGAAGATAGTAGGATACACATATAACAATAAACGCCATACAGAAATATAATTATACATTAGTAGATTAGTTCGATTTAATCAACGGAGTTTGCGCACCTAAGGTTTAGTAACAATTAGAGGAATACACCCTATGAAATATGGTTTTAAGTAGGTAGGGATTATGTCTAATTGACAACCCCCTTGGAGTATTAAAATACGACAAATCAAGAAGGATGAAGGTTAGATATAAACCTATTAAGGAATACCTAGATTGTTATAATACCTGAAAAGGTTAGATATAAACCCATTAAGGAATACCTAGATTGTTATAATACCTGAAGTGTGTTTAAATAGATCAAGTACCGTAGAACTCGTATATTGAGGATTCGTATGAAGCTAAGAATATCTAGATTAGAATAGTTGGAACCTGACTGGAAGGAGCGAACAAAAATAGATTAGTCGATGACCTCAAAGTATCCTTGAGGAATTTAGTGAAGGTGAAGTAGATCGTTGGAATAAATGAGAGCTTAGATTGGCGTTTAAAGGTTCGATTTATAGAATAAGGAGAGTGATAATTATCACCGAAACCATCTAAGTAAGCTTAGAAGTGAGATTAAGTTAGTAAATTTCTAGTGATCGACTCGTGTGTGGCAAGTCGAGACCAAGTAGTGCATAAACGGTTTAAGTTAGAATGACTAGTTAGAGCACATCAATGAGGAGATTTAGAGATTTGGATTCTAGTGGAGAGTGTTATTAGGACCCGCGAGGTGCCCGAGGATATGTGCATTTTATAGTCAACCCAAATGACGTCAGCAAGTGGATTGTATTTCGAGGATTCTACACAAGGGACAATTTTAGGAGAGACCAATTGATAAATTAGTGAGTTTAACGCTTTGGCGACTAAATTTAGACTAATGCGTGCTCAGGCTATCAGGTGACAGATACACAGTTAGAGGTCGTTTAGTTAAGACTTAGAGATTTGGTAAGATTTGATGCGTAAACTGAAAATGAAGACTATGATTAGGAAGTTAATGTAGAAACTCGGTTGGTGTGTATCCCGATTGTGGGTAGGATCGAGGGAATTGCGTTGAGGTATGGGTTAAAGCCCAGAAATTGGATGAAATTGTAGGCATTCAATTTGACTGGCGTTAGAAAGCTTGTGTATAGTTCTGACCTAAAGGGACAGAGGAAGAAAGACGTCGATAAAGAGTGAGTTTTGAAGTTAGTATTTTTAAGAAATTTTAATCTGTGAATGATTAAGTGAAAGTTGAAAGTTGTTACATGTGCATGAAGTAAGATGACAAATATGTTATCGGGTTAATTGATGGAGATTTGAGAGTTTGGATTATGCTTAGTACGTGAAAGATGACGGGTTCGATCAAATCGAAAGTAGTAAATACAAATTAAGGCCAATGTTGGAGAATATAGTAAGATGTTGGTTGAGAACCACGATGAATGACCGTAAGTACAGATGATAATTGAAGCATAAGGCCGCTTGACATGAAACATTAACATCAAAGGCTATAAGTTAGGACAAATTTTGAGGACAAAATTCTAAATAAGGTGGGTGGAATGTAATACCCGGCTTTTCGGGATATTAATATTTTAATATAAGTGACATTTTTGTAAATATGTCAAATCGAACCCGTTTTGCGAACAGAAGGTTTCGTTAGGATCTTAATTATTAATATGGATTTTAAGAAATTTACGAGAATTTTCGGAGCAGTAACGCTTAATTCCGAGTAATTATGTTTCTCGTAATATAAAGGACATTTTAGTAAAATAGTAAATGTGGTCCGATTTGCGAATGAAAAGTTTTATTGGGACCCTAATAATAAGTTGGATTTATTGGTGAAATAATGAGATTTGGTGAGACTGAATAGTTAGCCGATTAACGAAACGAATGACGAAACAAATATAAAATCAAAGGAAGGGCAAAATAGTAATTTGTAAAAGTAATTTATTAAATAACCTAAAAATCTCTTTCTCCCTCATTTTCTCTCTTCCTCGCGAAAACCAGAGGGCTCTGGTTTCCCTCTTCCGCGGCGATCCCTCGCGCCGGCGACGAGCTCTCCTCCGATCGATCCCCGTTCTTCACGTTTCTTCCTCCAATCAACGTTTTAGGTAAGATTCTACAGCTTTCGGACGTTAGTTTTCAGTTTTAATAAAGTTATACGTTTAGGTTTTACGATTAGGGTTTTGTTAGAATTGTGATTTAAGGTTTGAAATTGATAGGTTTATCGAGTTTATGGATATAAAGGACGTATTAAACGTTATTGGACGAAGTTAAACTAATTTGTGAGAAATGTTAAATTTATTGAATTTTGGGTTTTTTGGAAAAAGCTCGTTATTGGATGTTTCGTAGAATCGAGCGCGAATAGGTTGTTCAAATGCCTCGATTAATTAAGTTATAGCTTTGGAATAATTTCCTTAGTTAAGGATTTTATTAATTTGGACATTAACGGTTCAAACTCATTTTAATGATAATTGTTGTGAATTGCCCTAGGTGCACAACGCTCGTGGACGGAGCTGAGCTGCTTTGGACACGAGGTAAGTTCTCGTGATCTTCTCTGGCCGATTGGCCTACACCGTACGTCGAGGTCGTTTCGAGGAATTTTGGAGATGTATAAGTTTAAATTGTTTTGGTTGGGTAGTTATGATTAGTTTTGTATAGGTTATGCTTTTAATCCCTTTATAGTCTTGATGGTACGTATGCTGAGTGTTTAAATTCTGTTATTAACTGTTCACGCATCATGGTTTTGAATTGTTCATAGAAAATGAACTTCCACACAATGTTTTAAAGTAAATGCAAAGAAATGATGACCCTACGGTATATAGTTTAAATGACCCTACGGTATACAGTTTAGATGACCCTTCGGTATACAGTTTATAGGTCACGCGAGATGGGGCTCAGGCACGGCTGTACGTGTTGTAAGCGTGTACCCCCCTCCTCTAGCTGGAAAGAGTAGTCCGCCCGCTGGATGTGCTCTCTCCGGTTAGTGGGCTGAGATCTCGGTGACACCCACAGAGCAAAGCAAAGCAAAGCAAAGCAAAGCAAAGTAAAGCAAAGTAAAGAAAACAATGCATTATTTATAAAGTTATATGCATAGCATGCATTTACATTTACTAGAGCTTACTGAGATTTTTATCTCATAGTGTATTCGTATGGTGTAGGTGACATTGAGCCAGGTGAGGACGACATTCCTCCTCCTGATGTATGATGCAGTTGACGGAGAATGGCCCGTGGGAGTGTGCTGAGCAGTCGGTGCGTTTTGACCCGTGGGGATGAGTAAGTATTTTATGGATTTAATGGATAATACGAATGTATAGACGAACAATTTAGGGAGTCTGGTTCTGTATAGCTGATAGGTTTATATTGTGATGTTTTGAAATGTTTTGGTTTAAACTGTTAATTAAACGTTGTGGGAAGGTTTTGATGGTTTTAGGATGGTTAAGGATATGCTCGGCTTTTAGAGCTATCCACGCAGTTGGATTTCGCAAAGTCCGCTGTGAGTTGGTCGAGTTTAAGCTATAAGTTGATGGTTGTTATTGTTGATAAATGGTGTTAAGTATATGAGGTTTGCTCTCTGGAATCGGATTCCAGAGAGTGTTGATTTAGTGTCTGCTCTCTGGAATTCCAGAGAGCATTTTATATAGAAGCAAAGGCAACTGGGCGTGAGGCGTGTAGCGATCGTGCGCTGCCAATGCAGCGATTCTGGTAGATTTAAATTAATTATTGGAAAAAAAAATAGTACGGGTATTTAGGTACAGTATTAGGGTCGTGACAGCTAGTCAAAGTCCTATGGCGGAACCACGAGGTTGAAGAAGCGACTTGGGAGCGACAACAAGATATGATGATTAAGTATCCCGAGTTGTATGTATAGTAGAATTTTGAGGACAAAATTTAAATAAGGTGGATGGATTGTAATACCCGACTGTACGGAATACTAATATTTTAATGTAAATGGTATTTTTGTAAATATGTCGAATCAAGTCAGTTTTGTAAAAAGAAAGCGTCATTATGATCCTAATAATTAATATGGATTTTAGAAAAATTTCGAGAATTTTAGGAGTCGTAACGCTAATTTTACGAGAATTACGTTTATCGTAATATAAAGGATACTTTGGTAAAAATAGTAAACGAGATCCGAATTGTGAACGGACAGTTTTAATTGAACCCTAGTAATAAGTAGGATTTATTGGTAAATTAAGGAAATTTGGAGAAGCCGAATCGTTAGACAATTAACGAAACGAAGGACGAAACAAATAGAAAATCAAAGGAATGGCGATATGGTAATTTGACAAGCCAAAATTATATTAAAAATCTTAATTCCTCTTCTTCTCCAGCAAACCACGACCATTTCTCCCTCCCCTGCAATTCTCCCCTCTCCATGCGGCGATCCCTCCTCAACGTCGGCGATTGCTCTCCGATTAACCTCTGGTTCTTCGTGTTTTCTCCTCCATTCACGGTTCTAAGTAAGTCTCTAAACTTTCCCGGCTTCAGTTCTTAGTTTTGCGGAGTTAAAAACGATTATGGTTCGTTTAGGGTTTTGTGAAAAACACGATTTATGGTTAGAAATCAGTAGCGTTATCGTAGTTATGAATATAATGGACGTATTAAACGTTAATGGATGAAGTTTAGAGTGTATGCAGTGTTCAGGTCGGAAAATCGGATTTTGAGGTTGAGAAATCTCCATTAATGGAGTTTTGTAATTTCGCGAGCGTGAATTGCTCGATAAAACGCTTCAATGAATCAAATTAGGGCTTTAGGAAATTTCCTTAGTTAAGGTTTCGTTAAATTTGGACGTTTAATAGTTTAAACTCGTTTTAAAGACAAAATTGCGAATTTGCTTAGGTAAATGACGCTCGTGGAAGGAGCTCGAAGTTCAACGCGCACGAGGTAAGTTCTCGTGACTTACTCTACCCGATAGGCCTACACCGTACGTCGAAGTTGTCTCGAGGAGTTTTGGTGACGTGTTTGTTTAAATTGTCTTGGTTGGGTAGATTAGGTTCAGTTGTTTTATAGGTTGACTGTTTGATGGTATTTGTTGAGTTTTAATGGTATACTCTTTATGTTTATGTTTATATTGAACTGCTCATGAATCATGGTTTTAAAAATGTCATGAAAATGAATTTACGCACGGATTTCATGAAAAGAACATTCATTGTAAAGGCAAGTAATGTATCACAGTAAACAACCATGACATGGGGTTATCGGGGATGAGGTTCAAACCTCGCGTTCCGTGGTGAGCGGGTTTTCCTCCCTTCAGATGGTGTGGGCTGTCTAACCACGAGACGTGCCCAATCCATCTGTCGAACGTTTCCGATAACCATAGACTGACACGTACTGATATATGCATTGACATGGACGGTTTTCATAGCATTGAGCATACATGACCATGCATTAGCATTTACGTAGAGCTTACTGAGATTTTATCTCATAGGTATCTTTATGGTGTAGGTGACATAGATCCAGGTGAGGAGGAATTCCCTCTACCAGACGATCGTACAGATTGAAGGAGGATGCCCTGTGGGAGTGCGCTAGGCAGTCAGTGCGTTTTGACCCGTGGGGAATCATGTAAAGGTATTTTGGGACACGGTAGTTAGATAGTAGGAAAATTGTATAGTTAGAACATTTTAGTTTGTTTGGTTCTGATTAGTTGATAGGTTTACGTTCTGAAGTTTTTAAACGTTTTAGAAACTTGTTTTGTAAAATGTTTGATAATAGGGATACGTTCGGTTTTTAAACATATCCATGCAGTTCGTTTTCATGAAAATATATTTCGTTCTAAACGTGTTTCAAGTCGGTTTAAAAAAAAAAAAAAAAAAAAAAAAAAAAAAAAGATATGATGGTGAAATAAGAAAATTTGAGAATCTTGAATAGTTAGCCATTGACGAACGAAAGACGAAACAATATAAAATATGTACTAAATGGTAAAATGGTAATTGTGGCCAACAAATTAAATATCAAAACAAACTTCTCGATCTTCTCTCCCGCCCTCACTTCTTTCTTTTCTTCTCTGGAAATTCACGAACCAGAGAGTTTCATCTCCCTCGCCGTTAACGCCTTCCTCCATTTCCAACCTCCGTTCGTCGTCCTCCAATCGTGTTTTCGTTTTCTTCACGTTTTCCTCGTCAATCCAACTCGACGCTCTAGGTATGATTCTATAGTTTTAGAGCGTTAAATTCTAAGTTTTCGTAGAGTTACACCAATTAGGGTTCGTTTAGGTTTACGCTTAAACCAAGATTTATGGAATCAAAATTTATAGATTTGCTGCAATTAAGTATATATTAACGTATTGACGTTCTTGGACTAATCTAATTGATTAAAAAAACTTTGTAGAATTTGTGAAAGGTTTCTAGATTTAGTGAAACTCGTAATTTGGACTTTAGGGCCGATCGTAAATTCTCCGAGTAAATGTTCAATGATTGGATTAGAATTTAGGGAAGTTTTCCGTAGTTAAGGTTTTGTAAATTGGGCGATCGATAGTTTAAACTCGTTTTACCGCGATATTATGTTTTGCCCTCGACAAACAACTCCGTGGACGGAGCTTGATCTGCTTTGGGCAACGA